>OX638413.1:0-5000 GCA_951813805.1 Limnephilus auricula | reverse complement strand
TAGGTTAGGTTAGGTTAGGTTAGGTTAGGTTAGGTTAGGTTAGGTTAGGTTAGGTTAGGTTAGGTTAGGTTAGGTTAGGTTAGGTTAGGTTAGGTTAGGTTAGGTTAGGTTAGGTTAGGTTAGGTTAGGTTAGGTTAGGTTAGGTTAGGTTAGGTTAGGTTAGGTTAGGTTAGGTTAGGTTAGGTTAGGTTAGGTTAGGTTAGGTTAGGTTAGGTTAGGTTAGGTTAGGTTAGGTTAGGTTAGGTTAGGTTAGGTTAGGTTAGGTTAGGTTAGGTTAGGTTAGGTTAGGTTAGGTTAGGTTAGGTTAGGTTAGGTTAGGTTAGGTTAGGTTAGGTTAGGTTAGGTTAGGTTAGGTTAGGTTAGGTTAGGTTAGGTTAGGTTAGGTTAGGTTAGGTTAGGTTAGGTTAGGTTAGGTTAGGTTAGGTTAGGTTAGGTTAGGTTAGGTTAGGTTAGGTTAGGTTAGGTTAGGTTAGGTTAGGTTAGGTTAGGTTAGGTTAGGTTAGGTTAGGTTAGGTTAGGTTAGGTTAGGTTAGGTTAGGTTAGGTTAGGTTAGGTTAGGTTAGGTTAGGTTAGGTTAGGTTAGGTTAGGTTAGGTTAGGTTAGGTTAGGTTAGGTTAGGTTAGGTTAGGTTAGGTTAGGTTAGGTTAGGTTAGGTTAGGTTAGGTTAGGTTAGGTTAGGTTAGGTTAGGTTAGGTTAGGTTAGGTTAGGTTAGGTTAGGTTAGGTTAGGTTAGGTTAGGTTAGGTTAGGTTAGGTTAGGTTAGGTTAGGTTAGGTTAGGTTAGGTTAGGTTAGGTTAGGTTAGGTTAGGTTAGGTTAGGTTAGGTTAGGTTAGGTTAGGTTAGGTTAGGTTAGGTTAGGTTAGGTTAGGTTAGGTTAGGTTAGGTTAGGTTAGGTTAGGTTAGGTTAGGTTAGGTTAGGTTAGGTTAGGTTAGGTTAGGTTAGGTTAGGTTAGGTTAGGTTAGGTTAGGTTAGGTTAGGTTAGGTTAGGTTAGGTTAGGTTAGGTTAGGTTAGGTTAGGTTAGGTTAGGTTAGGTTAGGTTAGGTTAGGTTAGGTTAGGTTAGGTTAGGTTAGGTTAGGTTAGGTTAGGTTAGGTTAGGTTAGGTTAGGTTAGGTTAGGTTAGGTTAGGTTAGGTTAGGTTAGGTTAGGTTAGGTTAGGTTAGGTTAGGTTAGGTTAGGTTAGGTTAGGTTAGGTTAGGTTAGGTTAGGTTAGGTTAGGTTAGGTTAGGTTAGGTTAGGTTAGGTTAGGTTAGGTTAGGTTAGGTTAGGTTAGGTTAGGTTAGGTTAGGTTAGGTTAGGTTAGGTTAGGTTAGGTTAGGTTAGGTTAGGTTAGGTTAGGTTAGGTTAGGTTAGGTTAGGTTAGGTTAGGTTAGGTTAGGTTAGGTTAGGTTAGGTTAGGTTAGGTTAGGTTAGGTTAGGTTAGGTTAGGTTAGGTTAGGTTAGGTTAGGTTAGGTTAGGTTAGGTTAGGTTAGGTTAGGTTAGGTTAGGTTAGGTTAGGTTAGGTTAGGTTAGGTTAGGTTAGGTTAGGTTAGGTTAGGTTAGGTTAGGTTAGGTTAGGTTAGGTTAGGTTAGGTTAGGTTAGGTTAGGTTAGGTTAGGTTAGGTTAGGTTAGGTTAGGTTAGGTTAGGTTAGGTTAGGTTAGGTTAGGTTAGGTTAGGTTAGGTTAGGTTAGGTTAGGTTAGGTTAGGTTAGGTTAGGTTAGGTTAGGTTAGGTTAGGTTAGGTTAGGTTAGGTTAGGTTAGGTTAGGTTAGGTTAGGTTAGGTTAGGTTAGGTTAGGTTAGGTTAGGTTAGGTTAGGTTAGGTTAGGTTAGGTTAGGTTAGGTTAGGTTAGGTTAGGTTAGGTTAGGTTAGGTTAGGTTAGGTTAGGTTAGGTTAGGTTAGGTTAGGTTAGGTTAGGTTAGGTTAGGTTAGGTTAGGTTAGGTTAGGTTAGGTTAGGTTAGGTTAGGTTAGGTTAGGTTAGGTTAGGTTAGGTTAGGTTAGGTTAGGTTAGGTTAGGTTAGGTTAGGTTAGGTTAGGTTAGGTTAGGTTAGGTTAGGTTAGGTTAGGTTAGGTTAGGTTAGGTTAGGTTAGGTTAGGTTAGGTTAGGTTAGGTTAGGTTAGGTTAGGTTAGGTTAGGTTAGGTTAGGTTAGGTTAGGTTAGGTTAGGTTAGGTTAGGTTAGGTTAGGTTAGGTTAGGTTAGGTTAGGTTAGGTTAGGTTAGGTTAGGTTAGGTTAGGTTAGGTTAGGTTAGGTTAGGTTAGGTTAGGTTAGGTTAGGTTAGGTTAGGTTAGGTTAGGTTAGGTTAGGTTAGGTTAGGTTAGGTTAGGTTAGGTTAGGTTAGGTTAGGTTAGGTTAGGTTAGGTTAGGTTAGGTTAGGTTAGGTTAGGTTAGGTTAGGTTAGGTTAGGTTAGGTTAGGTTAGGTTAGGTTAGGTTAGGTTAGGTTAGGTTAGGTTAGGTTAGGTTAGGTTAGGTTAGGTTAGGTTAGGTTAGGTTAGGTTAGGTTAGGTTAGGTTAGGTTAGGTTAGGTTAGGTTAGGTTAGGTTAGGTTAGGTTAGGTTAGGTTAGGTTAGGTTAGGTTAGGTTAGGTTAGGTTAGGTTAGGTTAGGTTAGGTTAGGTTAGGTTAGGTTAGGTTAGGTTAGGTTAGGTTAGGTTAGGTTAGGTTAGGTTAGGTTAGGTTAGGTTAGGTTAGGTTAGGTTAGGTTAGGTTAGGTTAGGTTAGGTTAGGTTAGGTTAGGTTAGGTTAGGTTAGGTTAGGTTAGGTTAGGTTAGGTTAGGTTAGGTTAGGTTAGGTTAGGTTAGGTTAGGTTAGGTTAGGTTAGGTTAGGTTAGGTTAGGTTAGGTTAGGTTAGGTTAGGTTAGGTTAGGTTAGGTTAGGTTAGGTTAGGTTAGGTTAGGTTAGGTTAGGTTAGGTTAGGTTAGGTTAGGTTAGGTTAGGTTAGGTTAGGTTAGGTTAGGTTAGGTTAGGTTAGGTTAGGTTAGGTTAGGTTAGGTTAGGTTAGGTTAGGTTAGGTTAGGTTAGGTTAGGTTAGGTTAGGTTAGGTTAGGTTAGGTTAGGTTAGGTTAGGTTAGGTTAGGTTAGGTTAGGTTAGGTTAGGTTAGGTTAGGTTAGGTTAGGTTAGGTTAGGTTAGGTTAGGTTAGGTTAGGTTAGGTTAGGTTAGGTTAGGTTAGGTTAGGTTAGGTTAGGTTAGGTTAGGTTAGGTTAGGTTAGGTTAGGTTAGGTTAGGTTAGGTTAGGTTAGGTTAGGTTAGGTTAGGTTAGGTTAGGTTAGGTTAGGTTAGGTTAGGTTAGGTTAGGTTAGGTTAGGTTAGGTTAGGTTAGGTTAGGTTAGGTTAGGTTAGGTTAGGTTAGGTTAGGTTAGGTTAGGTTAGGTTAGGTTAGGTTAGGTTAGGTTAGGTTAGGTTAGGTTAGGTTAGGTTAGGTTAGGTTAGGTTAGGTTAGGTTAGGTTAGGTTAGGTTAGGTTAGGTTAGGTTAGGTTAGGTTAGGTTAGGTTAGGTTAGGTTAGGTTAGGTTAGGTTAGGTTAGGTTAGGTTAGGTTAGGTTAGGTTAGGTTAGGTTAGGTTAGGTTAGGTTAGGTTAGGTTAGGTTAGGTTAGGTTAGGTTAGGTTAGGTTAGGTTAGGTTAGGTTAGGTTAGGTTAGGTTAGGTTAGGTTAGGTTAGGTTAGGTTAGGTTAGGTTAGGTTAGGTTAGGTTAGGTTAGGTTAGGTTAGGTTAGGTTAGGTTAGGTTAGGTTAGGTTAGGTTAGGTTAGGTTAGGTTAGGTTAGGTTAGGTTAGGTTAGGTTAGGTTAGGTTAGGTTAGGTTAGGTTAGGTTAGGTTAGGTTAGGTTAGGTTAGGTTAGGTTAGGTTAGGTTAGGTTAGGTTAGGTTAGGTTAGGTTAGGTTAGGTTAGGTTAGGTTAGGTTAGGTTAGGTTAGGTTAGGTTAGGTTAGGTTAGGTTAGGTTAGGTTAGGTTAGGTTAGGTTAGGTTAGGTTAGGTTAGGTTAGGTTAGGTTAGGTTAGGTTAGGTTAGGTTAGGTTAGGTTAGGTTAGGTTAGGTTAGGTTAGGTTAGGTTAGGTTAGGTTAGGTTAGGTTAGGTTGGTTAGGTTAGGTTAGGTTAGGTTAGGTTAGGTTGGTTAGGTTAGGTTAGGTTAGGTTAGGTTAGGTTAGGTTAGGTTAGGTTAGGTTAGGTTAGGTTAGGTTAGGTTAGGTTAGGTTAGGTTAGGTTAGGTTAGGTTAGGTTAGGTTAGGTTAGGTTAGGTTAGGTTAGGTTAGGTTAGGTTAGGTTAGGTTAGGTTAGGTTAGGTTAGGTTAGGTTAGGTTAGGTTAGGTTAGGTTAGGTTAGGTTAGGTTAGGTTAGGTTAGGTTAGGTTAGGTTAGGTTAGGTTAGGTTAGGTTAGGTTAGGTTAGGTTAGGTTAGGTTAGGTTAGGTTAGGTTAGGTTAGGTTAGGTTAGGTTAGGTTAGGTTAGGTTAGGTTAGGTTAGGTTAGGTTAGGTTAGGTTAGGTTAGGTTAGGTTAGGTTAGGTTAGGTTAGGTTAGGTTAGGTTAGGTTAGGTTAGGTTAGGTTAGGTTAGGTTAGGTTAGGTTAGGTTAGGTTAGGTTAGGTTAGGTTAGGTTAGGTTAGGTTAGGTTAGGTTAGGTTAGGTTAGGTTAGGTTAGGTTAGGTTAGGTTAGGTTAGGTTAGGTTAGGTTAGGTTAGGTTAGGTTAGGTTAGGTTAGGTTAGGTTAGGTTAGGTTAGGTTAGGTTAGGTTAGGTTAGGTTAGGTTAGGTTAGGTTAGGTTAGGTTAGGTTAGGTTAGGTTAGGTTAGGTTAGGTTAGGTTAGGTTAGGTTAGGTTAGGTTAGGTTAGGTTAGGTTAGGTTAGGTTAGGTTAGGTTAGGTTAGGTTAGGTTAGGTTAGGTTAGGTTAGGTTAGGTTAGGTTAGGTTAGGTTAGGTTAGGTTAGGTTAGGTTAGGTTAGGTTAGGTTAGGTTAGGTTAGGTTAGGTTAGGTTAGGTTAGGTTAGGTTAGGTTAGGTTAGGTTAGGTTAGGTTAGGTTA